>CM035594.1:70305057-70326334 GCA_020423425.1 Chrysopa pallens | reverse complement strand
TTCATTCGACCGCATAAAATTCATCAGTCGAAACCAACCATTTTTATTTTCTTTATTAATTCCGTAAGATTTATTTATGTTATTTGTAAAATGTAATAAATTTTCTTCCTTTCAAAGAATTAAGAGAAAATGTTTATTTGAAAAAAAAATACCCTTATTCTTCGCATACCTTTTATAAAATTTGTATTTTAATGCTCATAACAAAATCTATGCAATAATAGTATGTTTATAAGAATACATAGAAAAAACACTTGAAATCAAAACAAATATATGCCTCATAATTTTGTACTCAACAAGACATATCAACAGAATTCTTTTTCCAAAAACATTCCTTATTTTAACACTCATCCAATTTTAATACACCAATATTATTTCGAGTAGAATTTTTGAAAATGAATAATAAGTATTATTAAGACACTTATAGAGCTTGCCACAGTGATAAAGAAGGCTATTTATATTTTGAAATAAAAATTTTTCAAATTGGTCTTCAGAGACATAAATACTCTATTTATAAATACTATAGAATATTATGCTATTTATTCATTCCGTTCCGTTTATTTACGAAACGATACTAAGATGTGTCTGTGACTTATACAAGATACACGTTGCATTTTCAGGTTTTACAATAAATGAAAATGTGAATTTTCATTAAAAATTTGTAAAAACTACCTTTGCTTAGTGTCAAATTATGAAGATAATCAACTTTGACAATAAAATTACTTCCGATAATTCAATTGCCTTGAAATGTGTTTAATATTCAATAAAAACCTGTTTCCTATTAAAACATAAATATTAATATTGATACTTTTAAATATTTAAAAAAAAAAAAACTGAGGGTAAATGGTAAAATTGAATCTTGGGGTAAAGTCATTTTCATAATTCCAAGGCCCCCAACCTTTTAACCCATAATGTATTATACAAAGCACTTATTCCTTTCAACTCAAGCCTTCTACAAAATACGAACAATAAATAAAATCAAACTAAATTAAAATCTGATATGCTAAGCGTCACCACACAACCTCCAGGTAAAGAATTCGATAGTTTCTTGAAGCAGTATGATTTTTTCGTCAGTATTCTATAATTATACTCATAGTCTAAGATCCGAACCTAAATCGACCTTCACCGAGCTGATAATAGAATAAAACTTATTTTATAATAAATTTAGTATATTAGAAAATATATTAAAAATGGGTTGTACAAAAAAATTCTATACAAAATATTTTTAATTATTTTTAAAAAAATGATTTTTCATTAAATGTTGCAACATCAAGATAATAAGAAAATTTTATACTGGACTTAAAGTATGTAATAGAATGTGCGGACATAGGGTTGTCTATAATTTACCTGGATAAACTACTAGGCTGCCAGGTATAAACAGGTATGCCGATGCCAGTTACTTTCACTTGTGATGATAATAGAAAAAAATTTATATCAGCAAAAGCGCTATTTTATTGTGAACACGTTGATATAGGGTTGTCTGCAAAAAATTTGGTCCTAATAGAGGTTTGCGAATTTTAAAGATTTAAATTTCAACGCGTGTGACAATGAGTGACAGAGATCCGAAGTAAGTATACTGTGAAATAATAAAGGACAGTACATTGCAGTCGTCTTTGATGGGACCATGAATATAAATACGGTAGATACTGCTATTACTACTTTAATAAGCCAGATATACACATCCATTGTTAAAATTCATTAAAAATTCTAATAGTTATATTATCGTAGTCGTTTAAATGAATATAGAGGTTTATGAAATCCATTGTTACTCATAATATAAATGTAACTATGTTTCATAATACAACAAAATAACAACATAATAATTTAGATGTTATTCTACTCATACAGTTCAGTGGTACAGTGGTACAGAACTGCAATGTAATATAATACAATGTTGGCAATATATTGTTTAAATATGTAGTAACATTGTTTAATGGTAACAACAACAACAATAACAATAATAGCAACAATAATAATATATGTATTTGTTAAAAAAAAGAAAATGTATATACGAGTTGGTTCACTAAAAAAGCGATAATTTTCTAGCCTAAAATTTGAATGGACCTCCAATTTGGTTTCAATTCAGATTCATAAAAGTACCATATACTGTTAATCTTTATTTACGCCCCACTTACGTCATGATCCCCCCTCTCTAAACTTAAGAAATTTGTTTACTTAAATCTTACATGGCAGAGTGTTGAGAAATTTTCATTAAATTATTTTGAAAATATTAATTTTATAGTTTAAAATTAAAGAAAATTTTGTTTGATTTGGCCAGATGTTTGGTTTTATTGTATACATCGTTTTTCATAGTTCATCCTGTATTGAATTGTGTATATTTTAGTGCATAAGTATCACAAAGTTGGCAGGCCTGCTTGTGAATGTTAAATGTTTTTCCGTAAACATGTTTTTAAAGGATAGTTGTAAATGTGTACATGGATATGTAAATCTATGTTTTATATATGATGTATACAAGTTGTGTATCAACAACAATGTGATCAAAGCTGGCTTGAACTTCTATTTTTTCTAGGCTCTGATTAACTAAAATAGTTTAAGAGTTTAAACAGTAACAAATTGGTGACCTGAAAGTAAAATAACTTTTAGTAAAACAAATTCTTTCTTAAGAACAATTAAATTAACTATCAATAGGTTTATATTCTCAGGTTAATAGTACGTCAAATTTTAAAAATAATTATATGACAAATTGTTACAAGATTTAAAGTCTAAAACTGATAGTTTAAAGAAAAACTCTTAAATAATTTTAATTGAGAAGTTTAAATAAATTAATTATTGTTCAATTTTTGTTTTTAAACAGTTTATAAAGATTCATTCTGATGAAATTTTCAGGCAATATCTACTTCTTTTAATGTATATCAAGGATTCGCGAAATAAAAATAGCAAAAATAATTGATGTTTTGGGCTCAATAATTGGAAAATTTAACAGGAAAATTTGACTGGAAAGTTAAACAACATTAAACTGAAAATAAATGTAACTTTATAACCATATAGTCTATGCCTGCTGATACGTCAGATGAGTGAAATATATGTATTAATGTTCATTTTAATCAGATTAATATTTTTTAGTGATATAATACCTAATATTGAATTACACATTCTGTATCTATCTATATGTATATGTAAATAAAATTTAAGTTTATAGAAATGTGATCAGCATATTAAAAATGGTAAATTATACTACAAAAATTTTCTGCAGTAATACTACAAAGAAATTTGAATCAATACAATTATATAATAACATTTTTATTTATTATATAACTTTAATTCAAAATATATCGTCTAATATTTAATCAATCATATGAATTCGATACGTAAGTTCGAATAATTATCGCTAAGATATTTTCTGAAAATGTTTTATAACATAAAAATAACATAATTAGTGGAAATAGGAAAATCGGGAATATTTTTATTACATACTCAACCAATTTTGGGACAAATTTTCAAACAAACTTTTTTTGGTATGCAACCTTTGGAAATGCATACAAAAATATTTGTATCCTATGTAAGAAGATGTGGTGTTTTTTGTTATCCATGTGAAATGATGAAGAAACGTAGAAAATCTGTATATTTTCCCTTCTCGAAAACTGTATTCTGAAAAATCTTTAAAAATACAAACATTTTCTATGTAAGCTTGGAAGACGGACATTTTATGTTCATGCAATCGATGATAAAAGATATCTCAGTAAATTGGAAAAATCATTGTTTCCTTTTGAATCTTCGTCTTTGGTACAATCAATTATTATTTATTTTTGAGTGAAATCTTCAGATCACGGAATAGTAAAATAATAAACATTTTCTTAGAATAACGAACAACAAATATATCTACATCCCAAATATTTACATCCGCCATTATTTATTAATTTACACATAAAACTCTCTTACTGTTTTTTTTGGCATTAATAAATCATAAAATCCGTACGTAAGACTAAAACCATGTATGACAATCATAAATAAATTAAATCGGCAACCTCCTCCCCCTGCCTGTTTAATAAATAATTGACATAAATTTCCCTCTTGCATATTGTACAAACAAATTTAGTGTCATCTTTATTATATTATAAAATAAGACACCAAAAACAATATAAACCTTACACAAAAGCACGTAATAATATTCACTTCTTCTTCTGCTTCTTCTACTTCCTTCATCGTATACACAAATGAAATTTATTACCAACAGTTAAATAAATATGGTTCGCCAGAAAACGATCTAATCTATATTATGTCAGAAAATGATATGAAAGATTATTAATATTATTAAGGTGAATTGAATGATAGGAATAAGTATAAAGCTGGTGTACATCATCTATTATTATTTTCAACAAATATTTATACTAGCCACTCTATCGGAGAATTTAAAATGGAATTTACATATGCTCAAAATTAGACACTAGTTAGGTGTTGTAAAGTAAAATTAGATTGCAGTCTTGAAATCACGCTGACAGAGTAATGCAAAACAATAGCATTTATTGTAAGTTCCAGAATTAGATGCTTTTATGGTGTGCATTCAATAAATTAACTAAATCAAAATTGCAATCAAATACACTACACCGATTCATTAACATGGATCAGTGCTAAAAAAGAATCAAGCTAGCGGTGACCTCAGAAAAAAGTATTCAAAAAGTAACTTAAATAAGCTCAAAATTAGGTTCATTTAAGGTCCTTGTTTAATACTGTAAAATAAATGAGGTTTTCAACTTTTTAATTGAGTCATTCTGTTGCACAAATTTTATGTCAAAATACATACGCGAGCTTAATACTTAGAATATGATGTGGGTGTCTCTTTGCCATCCTTACACAATCTTTATATCTGTATTTATTTATATACAGGACTCCAAATTAATTTTTCGATACTAATTCAAACTTCCTTAATTAAAGGCGTAATTTATTTATTTTCTGATTCATTGGTTCATTTGTTATTGGTCCCATATTTCCCTTTATGGGTCAATTCAAACATTAAGTGGTTTTTTAGCTACGACATATCATTCGGGTGAATATTCGGAATCCAAACCTATCCACTTAGCTCCAAAAATTTTGATCAGAGTATGATTCGAATTGTTTCCGGCACGAAACTGTAAAATACAAGGACACATTCTTGCTGCACAAGAGGGGAAGTGGTTAGAAATCAGGCCTGAAAGCTCTATAGTTGTATTTTTTTGTGATTTTTCAATTTCTTAAAGATTTTTTATGCCCCTATGTCAAAAAACTGAGATCGTTGAAGAAACTTACAAGCAGTATTATCTACAAAATTATATCTAAAACTGAATATTTTTAAGCACTGAATGGTCATGGTCATCTAATATTATGTTATTAAAATTTATTTCAATTCATTGCTAAATTATTGAAAATCAGCAAATAAACATTAGAAGAACGATAACTGGTTAATTAGGATTCCAAATAACGTGTTTTATAAGCAGGATTTGCATAATTTAATTAAAAATTTAAGTGGTCAAAACATTTAAACTGAAATTTTTCAACGTATGGATACCTTGAACTATCGAAATCAAAAGTAAGTATCTGAATATTATTATTTTCGAAAGCAGAGATTTTCATAATGAATAACTTTTTTTCGTATACCTTACAATAAAAAAACTTTCTATGTGAGCCAACTTAGATAGACATACTGTATATATTCTGTATGTGTCATGTCACATAGTGAATATTGTGTCTGCGTGTGGTTTATACTCTCTAATGTATGTGTTATATACGATTATACCTATTAACGATTAACGATCATACTCATGACAAACCAAGTACGAAAGTATAGTTTCATTCAGACATAGAATGGTAAAGAATCGATGAATTTAAATTCGTCCATCTATTTAATGACTAGATATTGAGAAATTTTTGTTTACTAATATAATAATAATATTAATCTCGATATCAGCCCATATGTTGGGCAAAGGGCTTGCCAAGAGACTGCTAATGTTTCCTAGTATAGAAAAATTCGAAATATATTAAAGTCAAAAAAATTTATCCATGTTTTGTAATCAAGCAGGATTATAAAAGATTCTGACTAAAGAACAGTACATTAAGAGGCTTTATGATTCCAATCCTTGTCTTAACGCAAGGAAATTCAGGATATTTTTTTGTTATAAAAATGTAATTGAACACTTAGTGAGTACTCAAAATATACACTAAGTATTTTTCAGCGATGATTCAATATGATCAAAGTTTTGATATTGAAAGTGCAAGGCTACAAGTCAGTAAGACTTTTCAAAAACAGGGTCTCACTGACTCCATTTTACAATATATCCTTATTATTCTATAGAATTTGAAGACATTAAAGAATTTGATAATCTCACATACATAAAAGTGCATTATTGGATTTGTTCTTCCTAGATCTTGCCAATGGCTAAGGAAAAATCCAATTCCCGTTCAATTCGGGTGGTTTACTTGGTTAAGACACCTGGTGTAATTTAACGCACTGCGCAAAACATGAGAGGTGCAAACAACCTTGCCAAATAAAGGAATCAAAATTATCACTGGACATGCCACACAAATAGCCTTATGTCTCGGATTCAGTACTAATTTTCCATCTAAATTCATTTCATCTGTATTCAGAGAACAATAAAATTTCTAATATAACACGAATTTAAATTGACTATGTTTTACATACCATTAGTGCCAGTTTAATAAATGATAAGTGTTAACGTTTCCTTTCAGACATTATATAAAATTAATGAATTTACACTGAATGTTGCCACTCGCATTCATTCACAACACATTATATTCACAGTCGTACTGCTAAGACATTGGAAATGTGAAGATAAAATTCATATATAATGTCATCGTTGTCAGACATCGTCATCTTATTTTATTATACTCTACATTAGTCTAGTAGAAATTGGTACATGAGAACCAAAATCTATTCCATCTCTATTTTTACGTGACTGTTTTCGCATTGCCCTATGATATAAATGTATGTGGCAACTCGGTGCCATATTGTTCAAACCGAAATCACATAAGCAATTGCAAGGGTCTTTTTTTTCGAACGGAGAATTTTTGCATAATCTTTGAACTAATATAAATAATAAAATATCTTATGACTTTTTATAATATAGTTAATATTTTTAGAGATATATATTCCAAAATCTTAAGTCAAATCTGAAAATTTTTTCCGACCCTAATATAATGCCACCCTAGACCCACGTCTAGGCATAAATCCATCACTGACAATATCTAACAATTTTTTCAACAATATGGCATCCAATTGCATCCTGGCAACATACATTTATGTCATCAAGGACGATACTCATGAGCCGAATTCTACTTAACTATATATAAATACTATACTTACTTCATCTAGTGACTATATATTTCTGGATAGTAGGAAAAGGCAGGCGAAAATGTATGTACAAAAACAGAAACACAGACACACACACACTTACATAGAAAACCGAACGATAATACAAGTGGAAGTTAACACCATGGACTATTCTGATAAATTTAATGTTTGTTATTGTTTTTGAAAAAACTACTATGGTTCTGGATGAGGTCCGTAGTTAGCACATATGTTACATGACAAATTATTCAAGTTAGGTGACACCACAATACGTGAAAACTTCAATGTGGATATCCAGTAGTGAAACAAACTACAAAACCACATTCATTAATCGTAACAAAATAACACATAAAAGTATTTTTTCTATTTAGTTTGATTGAAAAAAAATTGTACTTAAAAAAGTTAAAGAAAATAAATAATTAAATATTAAATACTAGAATATATTTGACTTAGAAAATGATTATTATAAAAAATATTGGAACGAGAATCAAGAAAAAAATATTAGCCATTTAATATTATTTAAAATATTATTTTGTGTATACTTCAAAAGTGAAACTTGAATTTTTAAGCCTCGATAAGTCGATAAACTTTAAAGATAAAATTTGGATGAATTTCCACACTGTCATGTTATTCTGGCGGAAATTATCCAAAATAAAAATTATTTTAATGTGCGAAAAAATTGATATTATGTTTTTATAAATAAAAAACATATACTAGGAACTAAAACAATTGCGATTTTGGTAAAAATATTATCCATAAAAAAGTGCTATTTAAATGCGATTATTCGTAAGGCCCTTTTTCCAGAACGAGGGGAATATTCATGAGAAATATTTCAATAAATAAATTAAATATTAAAATATTTAATACCATATTTGTGGATTCTTTCCAAAAAAATATGCAATTGAAGCAAAGCTACTGATCCTTTTTGGAGTCATATGGTTTCGTGCTTAGTAAATGTTTCTATAACAAATAAAACCATAAGAATAAGAATCAATAGCAAGAATAAGAAACTGTAATCGACTAAGTATGACAATAATGATATTTCAAGTCCTTTAAGACTTTATTTCCCCCAATATACTTTCCGGTATAATAGCGTTAAAACGACTTTGGAGAGATACGTTATTCATTGACTAATTTTCTTTTTATTTATATTTAAGAATTAAAAAAATAATTCACGTCACCTTAAATAGGCAAGCTCAGTATAATGAACTAATTTTCATTCATTACTGGAAATGCAATTAACACACCGTACTTCTACAGAATGTTTTTTTGAATAAGATTTTTTTATTTATCATAAACTAATTAAATAAGTTGATCTCCATTCAATACAAAATGGTGTGACTTTTTTTGTTCGAATCAATTTTCAATCAAATAAACTGAATTTAATGATTATTGAAATTTATGTCGAAAAAAAAGCGAATTAAATCTATATAAAAAAAAAAGTTATTATAAATAATTTAAACAAATCGACCAAGAGTAAATTTATAATATAGGTACACAAATAATTAAATATTTGAAATGAAGTGAAAAACATTATTTTATACAAAATAATTCAAGCGTATTTTATTTAGAAATGAGAAATAAAAAATAATGCTGTGAAATCTATAAAACTTCTATATACAGTAAAATTATTTATCTAGAGGTTGTTGTGTGGATGTTTCGTAAATACTTTTACTACGAGTGAAAGAAAATTCGATTTTTGAGTTTTCACCGGGAATACATTTTAAATGGCGTTCAGAGGAAAAAAAACATTTTCCTAGTTTAAGTTAATTTCGGGGGGATATTTTTGCATTACCAAAAACAAAAATATTTTCTATCGGCGAAAAAATGTAATGAAAACAATATTTGCTTTTTGTTTCATATATCCTGTTGACAAGAAATGGTAAAAAATCTTACACATTCATTGGGGTAATGAATGGTAGAAAAAGATTAAATAAAAGGATATGTAACCGGCACCGCTCATTTTATCAATAACCGGATAATAATTATATGTTTTCAATGGTGTTTATGATTAAATCTATGGTTCATATCGTTTGAATTTTAATCTGTAATTTGAATAGTTTTTGATACCGATTACAGGAAGATAACTATCAACTGCCGTTTACTAATAAAATGACTAGCTCCGGCAATTATATTAGAATATGAATTTTGCTGCCACCGGTCATGTAGACAGTTCCAAAATAAAAATTCTTTGATATTGTAGCCAAAGCAAAGTATTGCTTAATATGTGAAACGATCTATCAATTTTTATATAAGAAAAGTAATCATATTTTCAGTTGAATATGTAAAACATTTTTAAGAAACAACAAAGGATTATCGAATAATAAAACCATTTCATCTTGTTTGTTTTTTTCTTCATGTAAATAATATTATTCACCATATCTTTTTGCGATCCGTATAGGTATAAAAGAAATAATATTCAAATGAAGTACATAAAATTGAATATTTTTTTTATAGTTTTTCAGTTGACTTACCAACAACAAAATTTTGAAGCTGACATGATGATAACGTAAAATTGTTTTATGATTGAATTTTCTTACCTAAAACAAACAAAAATAAATTTAAATATGATATTTTAAAAAATTTCAATAATCGGGTATTTGGTCGTTATAGGATTTAATTAGTACAAAATAATGGAATTGTATAGAATTGTTATTCAAAATTCATAATATTTAAGTTTAGTTCTTAAACAAGAAGTTTAAATTAATATATGAATGCTATGCCATAATAAATATATTGACATTTTGTTAATCAGGTTTCTTTTAGCAGCAGTGTTGTGAATATATATGGATCAATTAGCAACAGAATATATTGGTTAGTGTCTAAGCATTTTAATTCTACTAGGAACGATACAATTATTTTAAGGGAACCTTAAATGAAATACAATAATTTAATTAATGATTAAAATCAAGTCTGGAAATCTTTAATTAAGTATTATATGGCAAGAGAACCATGGCAAATTTTTGCGATTTGAGTCCGAACAATTATAAAGATTTCCATTTTTTATTGCACTCTGTAATTCTAGCATTTAAATAAATTTTGTCAACATTGTCATTATTCGTAAATAATAAACAGATTTTAACAAACTGTAATAATGAATTAAAGAGATAATTAATTATGATGAAAATTGTTGCTATGTTGTAAAAATACTATAAAGAACCTACACAAGAATTTATTATCAGATTCGAATAAATACAAACTTTTTTTTAGAAACCATCTACAATCCCTTATTAACTTCGATTCCCCAAAACTGTAAGAACTTTTAAATTACAATATTGTTTCTAATAAATAATTTCTAAAATATATGCAAAAAACGGAAGTTGTTACGCATTCTGTCAGATAAAAATACTAAAGGCTTAAAATATTTCAAATAATTTTTCTTCTTTTCAACTTTGGACCAACTAAACATCTTTTTCCATCAGAATTCCACAATTGTATGTATTTTAAAAGGTAGCCAATGCAAGAATCGATTAAATTTTCAAAACTAAAAATGAAAACTCATTTTTATAAAAAATAAATTATTTATTAATATCATAAATATTTATCCATTTGAAAATAAAAACTTCTACTTTTAGATCAAATGCAGGAATGTATTTAATTCAATTACAAAAGTTCTTTATTATAAATTCAAATTTGTATAAATCAAAAACTATTAAACGTAATCCCATATACTTTATAAGCATTACACACATTAACATATTATTATGAAGGATCAAATGTAATAAAATGTAATAAATAATTAATCCTTTTGAATTCATGGTAAACATTAAAATATTATATTTAATAATCATAACAATAATATTAATTATTATATAATATTGTTACATATAATTATTACATATTTTATATGTATTATATGATTAAAATTGTAAATATTATTAAATATATATATATGAATTTATTTTATTTATTTAATCAAATGTTTTCAATCGTATTTTATAATAAATATTATATATATAATATATAATTGTGTATAAGTAAAATAATGGTAATTTGTATGTACATATAAAATACACATTAAACCAGATTTATTTTATACAGTTCTATAATTTTCAACATACCGTGTTATTTACAAAAGAATATCAGTAACATTGTCTGTTTGATTTATACCGGATTTCTTCTCGTTAATCCAAAGATAAACTAAAGTGGATTTGGTGTCAAATTGAATTTAAAAAAATAAAATACCAAAGTTACTAAGTTACTTTGGCTTCTTAGTCACTTTAGTTTATGTTTGGGTTTACGTGAAGAAATCCAGTATTATGGGTAGAACGATGATTAATTTTATATGTCAGTATCAATCTATTCATCTTGGTTCTTCCGTTGTTATTTTCGTTTTTATTGATTTTCATGATATTTTCAATACACGTTTATCACATTTACGAAATATACATTCATGAAATGGATTAAATATGTAGCCTAGTTTGGTTTATACTGCCTATTAAAATTATTCATGTGCTTATCAACTGACTTTGAGCTAAAACAGTAGGAAATGTAAGCAGTTAATGAAAAAATGTTTTACACAAAAGTTGTTTGTATTGAAGAAAGGAACATTTTTTAATTTAATCATGGATCCATTAGATCTAATTGTAATTCACGAACTTCAACTGACTTAATTCGACATTCATAGTAATGAAGCCTTTAACTACCGGCATAATTAAGAATTATCTTGAACTATCAACCATAAATATTTAAATACCATAGATATAAAATTTTGAATAGATGGAGTGTTACATTATAGTCAATGTATAATGAATATATTACAATTACTAATTACATTTTTTAGTCTATGGAAAATAGTCAGCTGAGTGTATTATAAGATCTATTATTTTTGCTACCACGGCTCTGATACCTTAGCCTGAAGCTTCTAGACCACGTTAAGTCTTTTCGTTATTGAGAAATCTTGTTATCGTGTGAACGAAAATAGATTAATCACATATGTCAGGCATTTTATTAAAATGTCGTATAATAGGACAATCGGATCATTTATTTAATTATACATAGAGTAATCGTATTACGTCATAAATATTTAGAAATACATAAATTCTCAAAATATTTGTAACAAATAGTTAACAATTAAGTTTAATAAAAAAAAAAAATAAATAAAATAAACATAATATACACAAAATGGTACAAAATCTTTAACATAATAAACACGTAAAACGTTACGACATTATTATTACTATCATTATTCATTAACAATATCCTAATAAAAAATGATTATTTATAAAAAAATATGTATAGCGGAATTAACTTTCTCTTTTATTAAAAACCATTACTTAGGTATATAAACAGACCCATACAAACATAAATACACATGCATTCACACAGTCAGCAAGTTTTTGTTCTAAATAATAATAATAGTATCATAACAAGAAAACGAACACGGTTTAAAGTAACCAATGCAAGGTTATATTTTATATATTTTAAAGGTAATAGTAATATAAAATCAACCAGCCAGCACATGTATTTTTTTGTTCAAACAATATACAGAGTGTTTTTTAAATTTCAGAGTATATTTTTATTTAAAAAAAAAGTAATGCTAAAAACATATGTTAAAAACATTCCTAAGTTACATTACGGTCTGTGGCCTAGAAAATTCAAATTTCAATTCAGCAACGTTTGCAAACTGTCACCAAATTAGCAATGAGTAACATCTTCTCAGAGAATCATTACAACTAGCTAATTCATACTAATGATGACTACTTTGTAGTCGAAATACATATTTATAAAAATATAAAATATTTTGATCTAGGAAATTGGGGCAAAATAACGAAATTTATTCGAAAAATCCTAGAGTTCTCACCTATTATTTTATTTAGTGTGTCAGCAAATATAAATGAGCTCCTATCAGTTACCTTCGCATGTCTCTGTTTATGTTTATTTTGTCCGGAATACAAGACATTGCAATATCCTTTTGAAAATATTCCGGAGAATATGAATATATCTCTGTTATTTAAACACATCCGCTCATTTTTATCCTTGATATTTAGGATTCATACATTTTGAAACACTCTGTATAGTCTAATTAATAATATAATAACTTACAAGAAGGAGAGTAAAAGTAATAAAAATCATAACAAAAAATTAACTTATATTTTTATATTTTATTTAAATACGATTGTGTTTCTTTAAAAAAAAATAACCTACAACAAAAATTAATTAACTTGAAATAATTTCAATATTAGTTGTTTTTTTTAAGAAAAATTTTTTTAAAGATTTAAATTAATTTTTTGTTTATTCTAAAAACTTTGAAATACGTGTATATCATTTAAAGGTTGTTCGATTAATTTAGCCCCGATTAAAATTAACTTTATTTTTATAATTATTTAACTTTATATCAAAATAAGTCTATAATTAATTTTTTGTTGCAATTCATAAAAATTTTAATGGATATTCAGTATTTGAAATTAAGATTCTAATTTTGCTTGAAAATTAAATAAGAAATAATTTTTGGACTGTAAAGTTAATTGATGTAAGTTTTCTAAAATAGGCATTAAATATGACGAAACCGTGAGACGTTAAACCAATCATAAGAAATGTGCTATTTTTGATATTTAGGCCTTGATTAAAATCTTATTTGAAGATTTTTAGGCTTTTCATTAAATAACACCTCAATGGAAAAACAATACGTGATAGATTGGCGAGCTTGGTTAAAGCCATCAGTAGTCAATTAAAATTAACTGAGCGGTTAAAGTATCGTTGCATTAATAAACAGGATGTAACTGGCTATGTTTGTATAGATTTTCGTGATTGCCTTTTCAAAACTTCAAGTCTATTTCGGTAACTACAAAAAGATATCTGCGAACACCTTCACCAAGATCCCAGCCTCCGTGTATGGATTAATTTTATAGTATCGAATATAATTAAAGATAAAGACTTAAAATAATTATGTGGGTGGTACCTGTTACACTTTTTACAGAAAGTGTAAACTATACTTATTTAAAATAAAGCGCCCTTTTAATAATAAATATAAGTCAATTAAATTTAAAGAAATTAAAATTTTGAAATATCTAACCAAATAATATAAAACAAAATAGTTGTTTGCATTCTAAATTTTTAAATTGTGGTTAATTGATTTCACCATAAAATTTTTATAAAATCTTTTGTTTTATACAAATTGTACTGAATTTTTTTCTTTCTATTTATTAAATTTGTATTTTCAAAAATACTAATTATATTATTAAAATTATTGTAGAAACTTTGAAATAAGAATATGGTAATTATTAAATGATATATCTGGGTACAGATATTTTAAAAATATTTTAATATAGGTAATATTAGTTTAGACACCATAATCCACTTTTGCTTACATAAAAATATATATTTAAAAATATAAATTAATTTATTATTGTTTCAAGGCGATTCAAACAAACATGGTATTAAAATATATACAAGTCTGTTATTATAACAAAAGTAAACATTCAACTGAATACCACCGAAATGTTGCTTAAAATTTTGGATTGTTATTAAATTTTTGTTTAAATTCTCAAGGTTTCAAAATCAAACAGAAACTTTGTTATTTTCCTTTCATATTTCCCTCTGTCCACTAGAAGCCATAGACGCCAACCAAACTGTTGCTTAAAATTTTGGATTGGTTATAATTTTCGAGGATTCAAAATATTTGCCTTTTATATTTTTCACTCATACATTCTTATTTTATAAAGAAAAACTTATAGATTTTTGAAACGTGACAAATTGAAGACGATTTCTTAAAATGTGTATACAAATGAGAATGAATAATTATCATTTATTATTATAAAAAAAAAGAATTCAGTTTAAATACAACCTTGAAAGTTTATAGAAGAAAGTTAGTGTGGTTACCTCATTTTACATATTATAGCTAACTCACACATGCATACAATTAGTTACTTCTTCTAATGACTTGATTGTCTTTCAGAAGAATCAGTAACCAACACACATTTACACTCTACAGCTAAAGCAAAAGGTATATATAAGACGTGTAATGTTGACAACGCAAATAGCATCTTCATTTATAGTAATTAGTGAATATATTAGATAAGATGGTAAAATATTTATTTGCATATAAAGGAGAAGTTGGCGGTTCATGAGTTTGCAAAAATTGCTGTGTATTCTGTCAATGGATTTTTGTTAAGTAATTCATTTTATTTAGCTAATTCATCTGGATGTTTTTGAACCGATTTTGTTGAATGGAGAGTCGAATCAATTCTTTATTGTAGTCCGAGTGGCGTCGGCTAAAAAAATAAAGAATCGTATAAATAATAAGAGTCTCAAAATTGTATATATATATTGACATACTACAAAATATTTTATATAAAAATTAAGTTATTTAAATTACAAATAATTGATAGTACCAACTATCAGAGTTAATTATTTAAATTATTTAGATACTCGGCATATGTTTGATCTATTTTTAATGATTAGCATTTATAAAATACTCTAAATATGCATTCCATACATGATCGTCATGAGTCCATTGGATATAACAGACTGATTTTGCTCATTTACAAACTTGACATTACTTTTTATGTCTAAAGTACGTCACCAAAATTTCAACTCGCTCTCTCTTTTCAGTGTTTAGTTTATCTTGGTCAGGACATGCGGAAATTGACTAATTAGATGATTCTATGAACGCCTATACCAAAATTTATTTGTGCGGTCAATAATATCTAAAAGCAAAACTCTGCGAAAAATACTATTTTTAATTTTTTTCCCTTCGTCCAAGCAAGATCAATATGTATATAATACCAGAAATAATTTGAATTTTTGAATAAATTTTTGAATCCGATGAATATATCATTGTGCCAAAGAAATTGTATTCTGAGGGATCACACAAAAGGGGGTCCCAATGGTTGAATTAATATCATAAAATATTTGTCAAATCGTTATAATTTTTTACATTACAAAGAAAATTAGTGAAAATAAGATTGCAAATCTCATGTAAACCCTTTACACATTTCAAAGTAATATAGACTAATTTAATAAATCCCATTAATTTTTGTTCAGTGTAGTTATTTTTGATAATTTAAAATAATTAGAGCTAGCTGAAAGCATAAATAAATAAACACCAATTAATGAAAAAAAATAAAAATAAAAATAAATAAAAAACAGACAAACAATTATCCAATATTTATAATTCATTATTTAACACAACAATAATTACTAAGTGCAATAAATTTTTTATCGATACAATAACGAATTTTACAAATAGCAGTTTTAATTCTGCTCGGTTTATTTTTAAATATTTCCCACAGAGATATCTACAAATATATACAAATAATAATAAAATAAAAATTTTATCCATAAATAAAAATACTAAAAATTGAGGATTATACTAAAAATATCCATATCTACAGAAAGTTTGTAATATTTTGATGGTGAAATTATAATTAATGCTTTGTTTTATTATTATACTCAACATTTATAGAATATATCGGAGTTTCTTAAATTCAGTCTTATGTTTGTAATCCAGGCAAATAGTGAATGCTGTAACAAAACTTTTGAGTGTTTATAGCAAACCTAATAAGTACATTTACGTCCGTTCATCCATCTGACTGACCGACCGCCTGTCTTTCAAGATAACTCAAAACGCAAAAAGAAAGTCAGTTAGGTAAAGGTCGCGAAACTTAAACCATAAAAGATGGAAGAAAAATACGAAAATAAATGACTTTAGATTGAAACACTTTATTGTCAGCTATTTTAATTCGCGAAAATAATAAACTTCGTTTGTTATTTCTTCACTTGTTTAAAAATATTTTTTAAACAATAAATGTATTAATAAGATACTTATTAATTAAAATTAATATCAATTACTAATCTATTATTAATTGTAATAAAAATTTATCAAACCTAATTTAACTACAATAATATAAAATCAACTCTGTCTAATTAATAGTAATAAACTATTTAAATTATATTATTAAGTTTTAAATATATTATTAAATTTTTGCCTGTTTACAAAGCGAGTTAATAATTGTTCGAAAACGAGCAAATTAAGCGTAATTGCTTGACAGTAAGGAAATATTTGGACAGATATTTTCAAAGCTTTATAAGCTCTCTGTACAAATATAAACATAATTACAGATTACAAGATTAATATTGTTGCGCTAGTTATTTTTAGTTTATGATTACATAAATTACATATCGATACATATTCACATTGTATAGCTCCCATTCCAATCATCCGCTTTTCATACTTTTCCATTGCAGAGCTCGCATAAAAAAATATGCATTCAAACAACATATGAATAAAACAATATCAATCTTCATTCATTGAATACATTTTATATTTATAGTTAAATAAAATATATATGACATTGTTATGTACATACATTAACTATGTCACTTGAATAGTATTTTCCAGTTAAAATTGGATATAGACGTAACGTAATTACCAATCTCAGCCGATCAATAAACTTAAGCAACAACAGAAACAGTCAGAACATTGATAGGTGAACATCTTGCTGTGTACTGTTGTTGTATAGACTGAATATATACCCACTGTAGTCACTATATAACTTTAGTTATATATTTGGAAGTTTTAGTTATTCATGACGCATCAATTGATTAAGAAGTACCTCCCATGCACAATGAGATAATCTAATTTGCAATTAGAAAATTTTTAAATCCCTATATATACAAGAAAGAAAGACTATTATTTGTATAACCGAGATTAAATTATAGAATCTACTATATTGCCAAATTAATCAACATAAAGTCTATTTGTGGATAACTCATAGGACTTTCCATTTCAATTGATTTCAAAATTTCTTTTAATACAAAAAAAATTAATAAAAATTTACGTAATCTTTTTTATAGAATTATTGTTTCAGTTCTGAGAAGTGACGATCATCTTAGTTGATTGGTTTCACTTTTTTTAAATATTTATAAATTATTGAAAGGTAAAGCCTTCACTTTTTATTCATAGTGTTTTTAATTTAATGAGTCAGATGTTTTGGAAATAACAAAGGAAATTCCTGAGATGCGCGCCCACTCAAAATTAAAATCACCTGATAAATTCTCAATAATGATTTAATAAATAACTATTTTTAGACGATTTTATTCAATTTTATAAGTAAAATTGTTGATACTTGAGCAAATATATAAAAGGAAACATAAATGAAAATGGAAGAAACATGGAAAACCTGAAAAATAAGATACTCATCCAAGTGTTTTTTATTCACAAATTTTGTTAATTGGTTTAAAATTTTGATTTTCACTAGTTTTCAAAATATCGGAAAATGAATAATTTAACATTATCTATGCCCTCAAAAATTTTTTATAAGAATTGTATTTATAAATGAAGTTATATATTTCAGAGAAACTAATTATTAATTTTAAAATAAAAGTTCTTGTAAAAGCCGATTTAAAATTAGAGCTCTCAGAATATATTTTAATACCAAATATAACGAAATAAAAATGTACTCTACAATGCGAATCTCTATAGAGAATTTTTCCAGGAAATTTTCAAATTATATAATGTTGAAAAATAAATATATATAATAGCAGCAGGCAGGCATAGAAATGGTATAATATAATTTTACAATATATATTTTAATGATTAAAAAAAGCATATAATATAATAAAAATAGTCCCTTTAATATAATAATAATACGACCAACTTTATATATGTTGTATAAAAGTATATTACGCAATATCTATTGTTATTCATGAATACAGGTAGTATTGGAAGGCTGCAGAGGTGATTCAAGTGTATAAAAAATCTTCATTTTAAATGAAGTCAAAATCGACTTGTTGTAGACCGTCAGTAGAATGTTTCAATCACTTTTGATATTTCTTTTATCAAGTAGGATTTTAGAGAGGTTAATTTCTAGTTAATTACATTTATTTTTTTACATAAAATAAGTTTTAAAACGAAAGAAAATTCTTTTCAAATGATATAATCATGGACCTGATTGGTTAACCTGCTAGGTCCATTTTGGACTAAAATGAGTTTTTATACAGGCAACTTTCCACGAAAAAAGTAAATAATGTATTTTGACAACGAAATAATAAATTAATACCAGATTAACAAATCATGCAAATGATATTCCATTTCTAAAAATTTAATTTAATTTGTTTTTATAGTTATAAAATCAAATTATGTTTGTAATGTCAACAACAAAATTATCGAAAGAAGTAGAATTAGTTTGAACATATCCTACAAAACTATTAGAAATGTAAAAACCCAATATTTCCACATTTTTTTCACACAAATAGACAAAAAAAAATTTATACCGATTAAATAAAAATTTAGTATGCATAATCCAACCATGAAAACGGAGGACTTATAAATGAGTTTTCCTTGCAAAACATTTCTAAATAAAATATAAATTGTTCTTGTTATATTAGAAATTTTTTGGCAATCACTGTGTTTTCATTTCAAGAATTTGTATACCAAATTTCATTACATATGTAAACAATTTTTACGACTAAATTCATTGTCAATTTGCATGAATACGCCTTTCAAATAAATTGAAATTAATTTTAGTTAATAAAAACAGACAGGTTTAAACTTTTGAATTTGCAATTCAAATTATAAATGATTCTGCGTTATAAAGTTTCAGGTTTTGTTAGATTTCAAAGAGAATATTATAAATCTGAATACTGAGAAATCTATAAACAATGGGAAATATCAATCCATTTTGATAGAATCGTCAAAGTATGTCATACAGCTTTTTTGACACACCTGTATGTAGGCAGTAGCGATTAGGTTTTGTTTCCTATTTAAAAGGTATATGATATAGATGAATATCCGATGTTCTTTGAGAAAAAAATTTCACAAGTAATAGAAAGTATAGAAAATAAGGAAATGCATATCTTGAATATCAATATACATATTAATTCCCTTCATAGAATAGGGAAATGTAAGAACATCCAACTTATATCAAAATAAAATTCTCAGAATATAAAGCATTGCTCCTATCATAACATTGTCATATTAAATATCGAAATATAATTTCAGAGCCTAATAACAATTAAAAACATATTATGTGACACAGTTAAGGTAGCTTAAATTATAATTTTTTTTACCTAATAGCTTGATGATGAATCTCAGCAAAGGAAGTACCAAAATTGAAGCTTATGGATCTTACAAATATAGAACAAGTGATTCCGCTACGATTGAACTCTCGGAAAAGCAATAGAATATTTATAAAGCAACCATAGAAGGATCAGAGTCAGACCGTAGTCATAATAAGTAAAAATTAGCCGAGATATTTGAAGAATACTAATATTTAACATAATAAAGATCAAATATTACAAATTTTATGGAAAATAAAATGAAGAAAATGAAAGGGTTGATGAGTTCTTGCGCTCAGTATACGGAATAATGATCCTAGTTTAAGAGCATTAAAATTGGAAATAATTCAAAGTGATGATTTAAAATAGATAGTGAAAGACATAATTTGCCAATAATAGCTTATATGTTGAAACGATTCCGAATGTTTTTCAACGCGTATTCTCATGTCGTAAGCACGCATATTCGGTACCGAATGAAACGTGGCATAGTGAATGAATGGATGAATTATCATGGGAACAGACAAAATTATGTTCCAGTGATAGCTTTGATCCACATACTAAACTCGATAATGTAACATACATACAATAATATGCGAAATTCATTATTCATATTCATATATATATATATATATATATATATATATATATATATATATATATATATATATATATATATATATATATATATATATATATATATATATATATATATATATATATA
Organism: Chrysopa pallens; assembly: GCA_020423425.1. Lineage (NCBI taxonomy): Eukaryota > Metazoa > Arthropoda > Insecta > Neuroptera > Chrysopidae > Chrysopa > Chrysopa pallens. The sequence continues at coordinate 70,305,317 of CM035594.1, read as the reverse complement.
TATATATATATTGTTAAACATCTATATATTGTACTTATTGTGCGATAGAACACCTATTGTTACAAATTTGTTTGTCAATTTTATAATTATATCACCTATCACACAGGTGACAGATATGTAACAGTCTAATAACAATACATGTCGATATTTGTTCTGGATTAATGTCATTATACGTATAAATATAATATTTTCCACCTATAGAAATTTTTTTAGATAATAAAATACCATTTTTTCTCTCTGGTGTATATAAAACTGTCTCA